>CP092090.1:3190000-3222500 GCA_029203775.1 Neoneuromus ignobilis | reverse complement strand
TGTTTAATTTTTCTAAGCTTACTTTGACATTTAAACTCAGTATAGTTTGGTAAATTGTCATGGAACGTTTAACACTTGAATAACGAAATTATAAAAACTTTAATGAACTTATTGAAACAAGAATTTAATGAGTCCATTATTTCACGAAATGGGCTCATCAATTGGCTACCAAGATCATGTGATCTAACTCCATTGGATTATGTGAAATCTTCGGTTTATGCTGATAAATCATAAGCAATAGAAACATTAAAAACAAGTATTGAACGTGTAATTCATGAAATTGGACCACAATTATGTGAAAGAGTGAAATTGTGCTCCATATGTGTAACATATGAGTGAAATTGTGTTCCATCATTGATGCCATAGAATATGCTTAAAAATAAAATTGACAAGTTCCTAAATAATTAAATACTTTTTGTTTTATTGATATTTAAACTTCTGACGCGCTTATTGGAAAACTATATATATATATATATATATATATATATATATATATATATATATATATATATATATATATATATATATATATATATATATATATAAATAATAGGTAAGAATATATGTATGAGTATCGATTCGTATAAATCGTCAGTTGAATATTTCAGTATAAAGGGAACGAGGGCACGTCGTTCAAACGCGGCGCTGGCGTTCCGTTCTCCCGTACACCGTTTCAGCCGTAGAAATGCATCGTCGACAAACACACACACACACACATTCGAGTTATTTATTTTGCATATCGTGAGAATGTGTGCGTTCGTTCTCGTTCTGCAACGTGTCCATCCGTGTGCAACGAACGGACGCCACACTCAACTCATGCCGAACATATCGCACGCACGTAAGCCTGCACAAAAACTCACCGACACACACACACACATATATCATGTATTATGTAGAAAGAATAGCGAAATCAATCAGGGCACACGATGCGAGGCGTCCGTCCGTTCGTCCGTCGGTCCGTCCGACCATCCATCCATCCATCGCCACCGGGGCACGTCGCGACGCTATTTATAGGCACGTTGTTGGCATTCCGTCAGGTGCGTCCGATCGATGAGGGGGAACTGGTTATGGAGTTGTCATAAAAAAAATAAATGACGCGGGGAAAGGCCGCACACGGCCAGGTATGGACATAAATCCGTGTGTATGGAGAAGTAAACACAGTGTTCTGTGCGGATGAAAAATGCGAAAAGGAAACGATTTTTTTATTGACATGTGCATTTACGAATATCAGACGTGAAAGATTGATGGAAATGTGCGGAGGACAGTGCGAAATGGTCTTGGATTTAATTTGTTTTCGATAGTGGGAATTACCGACTCGTGAAAATAAGCTCAAAAAATTAAAATTTTCAATACATAATTTATTATATAGGATCATCCAAAAGTGGCGCCGAGATTTGTGTTTTATTGAAAAGAAACATCTGTATAGAGTAGTGTATAGGAATAGATTATTTTGTTTCTTTTTAATAAAACACACATCTAGGCGTCACTTTTGGATAATCCTATATTATTTGTTTTAAAACTATCAAATTCACTTTCATATAAATGAATTACCTTAACACCAAAATGAATAATTATAAGGAATGCCCTTAACATCAAAAGATGATATAAAGTATTCAATAAAATCACTCTTTGTTTACTTTGTTGTTTATAAAAATATACAAATTGTGTTAAACAGCATCATGTAGTTTTGGTGGTAAAATCTGTGTAAAAATAATTTCCTTTATTCATTAATGAAATGAAATGAAATGAAACGCAAAGTACAATAAATAATATTTAAGAGAAATGAAAATCCAGGAAATTGAAAAATTTGTCTTAAAAATAATTCACCCATAATGAAATTCTAATCGTTCCATTTCGAGATGAAAATGGATCTCAAAAAAAATAATATAAAGATTTTTTTAAAGCATGATAGAACTTTGAATTAAAATAAAACACATATTAATTAACCGGATGACCAATTATTTTATATTATTCGAAAGATCATTTTATAGCATTAATATTTAAAAATTATTTCTGTGTCTATGTGCACTACAGCTGCCTTTGACATATCACATTCTCTCAATCCAATTTTGAGTCAATTGAGGCCTTATGTCCGCAGTAACGCGAGTTATGTTAGCTTTTAATTCTTATCGGTCATATGTCACCTCTGACGTGACATTACAACTTTGCTCTATCAGTCGTATGTCACGTGCGAGGTGACAAGACTGAACAAGTAACAACGTCCTCATTGCTGAATGTACACACTGTATAGTAAGAATTTGCGTCACTCTGATATATAATTAATTCCATGAAAAATTACGTAAAATGAAATTATCTGACCGCGTAAAAATAGTCCCGCGTAAATTGAAGGACGGATGTATATCGATTCTTTATTGGATTTGTTAATCCATTTTCTCTTGTTCCAAACTCAGAACTGTACATTTTTCAAGACACCCGACTACTTTCGAAAATTATCATTTGTCCTGATCGTCGTGCAATCATCAGATCAGAGCCAAACACAAACAACAGTCGTATGTGCGTTTCATACAAATAATATGTAAATTCAATAATGTGACGTCGAGCCGAAGGGGGCCACATGTGCGGCATATGTGCACGACGGATGGATGGATGTATATATGTATCTGTCCGTCGTGTAAGCCGTACAGCAAATTCATTATCCGTATATGCAACGTCTGTACGTTTGCTGAAGCGGCAGTCTGGACGGTCGGTCGGTCGGAATCGAACATCAATACGAGAGACGAGGGACAATTAGATTAATTCTGTGTTGTTAACGGTGGCTGACGGGCATGGGGACGGCGGCACGACGTCGATCTATTTCTATCGCGACGTATGTGTCAAATACACCTCGGCGACGACGATGGGGTGAGGGACGGTCGGTCGCTGCGGCGATGATCCTGAGTGCAGATAGAATTAGTCACGTGCCACAATAATGCAACTGAATTAATTCCCTGCGTATGTGTGAGGACGAATAGAGGTGTATAAAGGTGCGTTTGTATGTATGATCGTACGATAATGGTTAATGTTTCATGTCGGCGCGCAAATGAGACGTGAACTGAACGGTGCGTTCGGACGAATTCGGATTATCCTTTTAGGTAACAATGTCTTTATCCAACATTGATGTGTGTATATACATATACACAGAGAAATAAAAAGGAAATGCGGGAGAGAGAAAAATAGACAGGCGATTTTTTTTAAATTAATTGTGATATCCGAAATTCGATTAGACACATTTTGTAAGAATAATCAGAATATAACATTTTAATAGTTATGTACAATTAATTAAAAAATTAAAGTTATATAAAATTAAATGAATAATAATTGGCTTTAAAATTTGAATGCTATGGCATTCATGTCATTCTGCATCACAATGAAAATGAATGCTATGAGCTTTTGCACACTAGTCAACATGCATACAGTATTCACGGCCCATTACCACTCGTCTCGCACGCTCTTACCAGAAAACTAATTTTTTTAGGTGGTGGAGTTTGTTGATAAGAGAGTGTGAGACAAACGGTAATGGGCGTGAATACTGTATGCATGCCGACTTAGTGTGTAAAACCCCTATAGCATTCACATCCGCGAACGTCTTAAATAAAATTTTAAGTAGAAAATCTTATCTATCGAGAGAATAGAAAAAAATTTATAGAAAATTTTATCAATCATTCTTTTTATATATAGGGTTTTCCAACAAGCGCTTCAGAAGTTTAAATGGAAATAAAACAAAAAGTATTTAATTAATTAGCTATTTATTTTTTTTATTTTCAAACATATTCTTTGGCATTCATGATGGAACACAATTTCATTCATATAACCCCACGATTTCACTTGACATAATCCATTCGTTTAGTTCAATTTTTAGTCACTCTTTTACATAATTGTGGTCCAATTTCAATGTTCATTTTTAATATTTCTGTTGTTTGTGGTTTGTAAGCATAAACCAATAATTTCACATAACCTCACAAAAAATAATCCAATGGAGTTAGATCATATGATCTTGATGGCCAATTGATGGATCTGTGGCGGTTATGAATTTTGTAACAATTAACAATGAGTGTTTTGTTCTTCTTGTCTGGCTGTGGCGGCTATGAATTTTGTAACAATCAACAATAAGTGTTTTGTTCTTCTTGTCAACAACGATTATTAGACTCGAGTGTCCAGTTAATTTATTTACTGATTTTTATAAATATTATTTCATTAGCAAATATAAAATTGTGCTATGAGCCAGACGCATTCCAGCTACTCTATGAGTAGAAAATCAAGAAATGAATTCATTTCAAGAAATGAATCTTAGGAGAATACGATTCTCCAAAGATTCATTTCTTGAAATCATGATCTCATTAAATTTTTATTTCAATATGTTTATTGAAGTTTTTACAATTTCTAAACGTTGTTGAAGTATTTTGCATGATATTTTGTTAAACTATACTGAATTGAAATTTCATAATGACCTTTTAAAAAAATTAAACATGGCTGCCACCAGCTGTTAAAGTTCTGATATTCTTACTGGAAACCCCTATATATATATATATATATATATATATATATATATATATATATATATATATATGTGCATGCATATATATATATATATATATATATATATATATATATATATATATATGTTCGTTTCAAAAACTGTTTATATATATATATATATATATATATATATATATATATATATATATATAAACAGTTTTTGAAACGAAAGATGACATATGGAAAAGTTGAACACAAATTTCTAACATTCTGACCAACATCTCAACTAATTACAAATATGGCTTCTGTCCAAAAACTATAACTGCTGTACAATTGCTATTGTTAGGAAGTTCCGACTTATCATAAAATTTTAGAACCTTCAATATACAGACATATTTTCCTTATTTACAAAAAAAAAAGATTCTGTTCACGTGTCTATTTTCTAACAGTGTTTCTAAACATTTTCGTCTAGATTAGATAAAGCACAGCATTCTACATACCATACATATTTATTACATATCTATTTTCGCTATTCGTTTATTTGTTTGTGAGTGCATATGTATGTATGTATAATAGAATGGTAGTTACATTTCGAATGACCACAGAGTATGGGTCATTTGCTATATTTATAATATCTCGAGTGATTTGTTGTGCATGCCGCAATCCTCGCACGTGTTTCGGTAATAATTATAAACTGTTCTATTACATTTACGATGCACTCAAGTTATTTCTGCTATACGACAGGATGCATTTTCAAACTTGGATTGTTTTCTGTTTACAGATGCACCATCCAATACAAATGAAGCCGGCCGATAGCGAGAACAGAAACGGTGAGTACTTTTCAGTTCGATCGATTTTTTTTCTTGACACTTGCCAGAAGTCGAATCTGATGTTTTCGACTGGTAGACTAAAGTGTAGTGTGGTACTAAAGCAATATACTGTCTCAAAAGAACTGATCGATTTTAAATCAAACTGTGTAGATAGATATTTAAGTAATTGTTAGATATTTTGTTGTGTAATCTGGTTAATTTTCCTTAATTTCTCGTTGAAGAAAAACAATTCATCTTGACAAAAGATCATTTTTTAATCTTTAAAAATGACAATAGTGAAATTAAGGATTTATTAAATGTATTTGACAAATAAAAAATCAAAAATATGTAATTTTAAATGAAATCATATTGACAGATATAAAGTATTGTTTGGAAAAAAATATTAAATTGCATACATATATATTCATTTAAATTATCATAATTTTTTTTCTGTTCACTGCTGGATAAAGCTATTGATATTTTTTGCAAATAAAAGAGTTAGAAAGATATAATTTTTAATGAAATCATTGTATTGTCGTAAATCCACGATGTTTTAATCTCGTGGGACTGATTATATATTGTAATGGACTGTAATTTTTATTATTAAGATTCTCAGTGATGTATACTTTATTTATCTCTTTACACTCTTATTTCACACTACTTTATTATATCGTATGGTTATTTTACACTTTTATTGTTACACTACTTTATTTACACTATTTTCGCATTGCTGTTAATAACAACGGTTACCACCGTTACCAATTTATTTATTATTATTGTTGCGTAGCTACAATTACTCGTTGCTACGCAACAATCATTTTGGCTAATATAAAATATTTATTAAATCACAGATATATATATATATATAGGTATTTTTTAAGTGTGATATAACTTTAAATTGAATACCTATCTAAAAAAAAAACTAAAACTAACTTTAAAAAAAACATTTTTATCATACCTTTGCATACACACACACACACATTATGTATATATATATATATATATATATATATATATATATATATATATATATATATATATATTTTTGTGTGTGTGTGTTATAGATAGATATAACTTTTGATGTGATCCATTTAATATTCTATCACGTTTAAAAAAGCATATATATATATATATATATATATATATATATATATATACACACATACTTGCACACAAATATGTATTGGTTAATGAAAACCCCCTTATTTAAAAAAAAATCTTATAAAAATAAACGTGTTTATAAGATGGCGTATAGTTTCTTTTGTTTCTTTTTAATAAAACACAAATCTAGGCGTCACATTTGAATAACCATATAATAAATATTAATTTTATAATCTTCACACTATTTCCATTCATTACAATTTTTATTTACAACTATGGTGTTTAAATGATATTTTCTTTTACAACTTTCTTAACTATCTTTTCTTTGTCTCTTTAAAAAAATCAATGATTAATTAATCACTTTACTTAATAAAAAAATGAATTCATGGATAACACTTATACGTTATTGATTTTAAATAATAAACTTTATTTCAATCTATATTTAATAATTAAAAATATCTCCAGACTTATACAGTCCTCGTGCCATCCTCGATTACTTTTCAGTTAAAACAATCCACCTGATTTTTGTATAGTATATAACACAAAGAAAAAACTCATTGCGAACGAACGACAGACATCTTTAAATACATTTTATAGACATTTGGTTCATTGTATAGAACGTTCTGTTCTTTAAAAATGTAATCACAGAACGGTACTCAGACTTGGCTAAATCCACGACTGTAAGTCGAAACGATATTACCACTTCAGAGACACAAAAGCAATCCAGTTTGAGCTACGGAAACCATTGCTGGAGACAAGTAACATGTTCAAACATTTTCAAGTCACTTGCTTGGATAAGTTATAAAATGGAGGCCATATTAATCATTTATTCTGTCGATAATCAACTGAAATGTCTGGAAATGCATCAATGTTCCACGTTTTTAACATAGGATGAAATGTACTAATATTCAATATGACATTTTTCTTTTATAACACGCAATGTAAATGCCGTATATGTGTATATATGTATATATATATATATATATATATATATATATATTTATATATATATATATATATATATATATATGATTGTAATATTGTGTATACATATATTGTGTAGATATGTATTTGAATCCAATGTTACTATGCTCTGTTGTACGGTAATCTGTAACAGGCGAGTTAAGTTTATTAAATAAATTTACCCCAGTGTGTACGGCTTCTTTGTTTCACGAATCAGCGTTATTTGTGTACATACTTGAATAGGTTTCAATTCGAATAAGGCGCACGTTCGATTCGGGCAAATTGCTTCTTTATCGATTATCGTTTCAGTCGGTCGCGTCGTCGTCCTCCTCGTAGCTGTTTTGTGTACGTACGTACGTATGTGCATAATTTCATTGTATTATATATATATATATATATATATATATATATATATATATATAATACAAAGTTGTCTTATACAGATGATTGTTTGATCGAGATATGAATTATTGAATAGTGAAATATTGAACATGTTGACTTTATGTATTAAATAGCTGATAAAACCTTAACAGACCTGTGTTAGTGTTTGTTTTAGTATTGTGGCAAATCAACTTCAGCACAAATGAATCACTCGCCACCTTCTCTGAACACAAGATTGTATAAAAGTGTCAAATAATCACCGATTGTTCGTTTTCTTCACTGATAAACATTTCAATAGCCATGCTATTGTTGTATTGGTGATGAATGATTTATTTGTATAAAATAATCATAGTTGTGGTTGTCAATTCATGAGAAAAATTGTTTTATAATAACACATTGTTTCAATTTTTAATCAGAGTATGCTTTGAAATAGCTATTATTATTATTAATCGGAATTATTATCAGAAAATCAAGTAGCTAATTGTTATTTACTTACTTTTTTTTGATGAAAGAGGTTTTCAATAATTCTAATTTTTCATAAATTCTTAATATAGGGTCATCTAAATGCGACCACATCATCTAAATCATCATATGTCTAAATTTGTGTTCTATTAAAAAGAAAACATGTGTATAGGGAAACATATGTATAGTTTCTTTTGTTCCTTTTTAATAAAACACAAATCTAGGCGTCACATTTGGATGACTCTATACAAGTCAATTTATTTCAATATTCAAAATGTATTTTATTTATTTAAAATGCAGATATTGACAGGTGTATAATCCATTTTCTCCTTTTCTTACAAAAATTGAATATACATATTGTTATCATTGTGGATAATTTTCTTTTTGACAATTAAACATTCGTAAAATCTTGTCATGTTAGGGAAATATTTTTTTTATTTAACACACTGACGACTGCTAATCACGTTGCGTATTTCGCTAACCAGAAGTTATCAACCAGCGTCACGTAGACGTGGTTCTTCGCGCTCACAATTTCAGAAGACATTTTATATAAATGATTTAAATTCGCGGATTTTTTATTCGTCTGTTAATGCATATTAACTATATTTGTTCCTCTCTTTCAATTCTTACATTATTGTTGTAGAATCAATACTTTACACTCAATAAGTATTTTATGATTTTCTATAAACGACTATGTGAAAATCACTGGCGACAGTTAAAAAATCTCCAAATGTACGATCGTCAAAATGTTAAAAAAGAATGGTACTGCGCCTCTCACCTCTGGTTGATGTAAAAATTTCATTTCTGAACTTTTACAAGAATTATCAAAATACAAATTTTATGAAATATTCAAATTAACAGAAAATTGAAAAAAATAGATTTTCAGATAGAATTTTTAAACAAAATAAATTTTAATTGTATTTCTGTTATATACCCCCACCTTCCCCCCCCTCTCTCTGTCTCTGTCTCTCTCTCTCTCTCTCTCTCTCTCTATATATATATATATATATATATATATATATATATATATATATATAAAATAAATATTTCATCGCAAAATTAATGTCATTAATGCCACCCTACTCCAAACTTTAACGATTGCAAATAAATATTATTTACGATTGAAAATATCACAGAGAAATTGAATAAAACGAGCGCAGGACAGAACCCTCTAGAGGTTGGCGAGTGGGGGGGGGGGTGGAGTCTCCTTTTATATATACATATATATACACCCATCCCTCAATTTACGCGGGACTTTTTTTACGCGGCAAAGTATACCTCAATTTACGCGGGACTTTTTATACGCGGTCAGATAGATTTCATTTTATATAATTTTTCATGGACTTTATTATATATCGGAGTGACGCAAATTCTTACTTGAACGTATAAAAGCACGATATAAATATATATAAAAGGTCGCTTGTTTGGAATTACAGTAGTGACAACGAATAAAATTTATCTACTTTTGTTTTCTAAAACGTCATTATTTTTTTGTTAAACCATGTGAAATAAATGTGTTTCTACAACTTTACAAGCTTTTATTTTCGAATTTTTTTCTGTTGTACTGACAGACTCAATTTACGCGATTTTCATCCACGTGGAACGGATACTCCGCGTAAATTGAGGGACGGGTGTATATATGTAATAAACATCGTTTCCATAGAAACATCAACAGAGCTTTCTAAACATTCAATTTTTCATAGCTTATTTACATTATTAAATAAAAGCAAATTCGGGGGTTGACGAGTGAAACTAGTAGGGAGCGGAGATCCCTGGTATTATGAAAAATAATTTCATTAAAGAAAAAATATTTGTTTTTATTTATCAATGACATAACTAAAACGTAGCATTCGCTATTTGTAAAAAAAATGTAAATAAAATCTGCGTTAATTTTCATACGAATTCCGACCAGATTGAAAAGACCTTAAAGTCAACAAATCTATTATGATGACTGTTCTCGTGCCCATCCGGAAATCCAATAAAAATCAGAAAAAACGTCTCGACCGTCATCGAATATCATCAAGTATTTCATCTCTGCATCTGTATAAATTTCCCTTTAATTCGACTCGTCGGATTCATGGCATCATCATAAAATTCCGATGCGGAACGTATTTTCATTCATATCTTCGGTTCACGTCCGCGTTAGCCACGGAATCTTGCGACACGCGCGCACGCACAAACACACACACACACACCATACACACACAAACAATTTCGCGGGAACGGCGACGCACTTTTCGCTGAATCTACATATTTCGTAACTCTATTATTAAAACTTCTCACGCTGATACTTCGGTCGGTACGCCGCAGTTGTCGTCGTCGACGATACGATGGGTCAGCGTTCGACTCTCACGCACACAACAGTCTCGACATGTCAGCATAATGCTCGGCTGACAACATCCGTCAAAGAATCTGTGTCAGCAGTCTGTGGATCATTATCTCGTCGGCTTCAACGACGTTTCGCGTTCAAGTGGGGAAGACCGAAGGTCTGTTCTCCTCTAAACGAATATCAAACAAACGCTCACGTAGAAACAGAATACATACATACATAAAATGGTGGAAAATCTATTACTTTTTTCATTAATTTTATTTTCTTAAACAATTTACATCTCATTCATTCGTTACGATAATTTTCTATAACAATTTTCTCAACCTCTTTTTATATATAAAAATTATATACAAAAATACACCTATTGAAGATTTATACAAACGTTCTATAAACATTGTATCATCAAAATCTTCCATTCACAAACTTACCTCACAAATTACAATTTTCTTCAGATGCAATAATAGTTGGAATAACAATAATTGCACGCGCCCGAAGCTACAAATCCGGTAACAAAAACAATTCAAAGTTATTAACAGCGCTTGTTAACCCCATTTCCATCTGGTTTTGAAAGCGCGCACGCCGACAGGGAAAACAGTTCTCGAGCAACAGCAGGTGTGTACATTCCGAACATGCGGTTTCTGGTCGATCTTATTTACGAGCCGATCTTATTTTCAATCAGTAACGAAGTCTGGTCGTTTTTGTATTTTTCGAGCATTCTGAGATTTTGTACTAAGGAAAATTTCTAGTAATTTTTAAGATTTTTTCGAGTTAAACATTTATTAACGAAAATCTTTAGATTTATTCAAATATGAATTCTAATTAAATCATTCGCCTTACAAAAAAATTGAATTATTCCGTTTGTCCTAAAACTGTGACAAATTCACTTTAACGCCAATGAATTATCATCCCCAATATTTTACAACAAAAATTATTTCAATTTTTCATCAGAGTATGCTTTGAAATAGATACAATTAATATTCGGAATTATTATCAGAAGATGAAGTAGCTAATTGTTATTTACTTACTTTTTTTTTGATGAAAGAGGTTTTCAAGAATTCTAATTTTTCATAAAGTCTTAATATAGAGTCATCTAAATTTGTGTTCTATTAAAAAAAAAACATATGTATAGTTTCTTTTCTTCATTTTTAATAAATCACAAATCTAGGCGTCACATTTGGATGACTCTATACAAGTCAATTTATTTCCATATTCAAAATGTATTTTATTTATTTAAAATGCAGATATTGACACGTGTATATAACCCCTTTTCTCCTTTTCTTACAAAAATTAAATATACATATTGTTATCATTGTGGACAATTTTCTTTAGATTTATTCAAATATGAATTCTAATTAAATCATTCACCTTACAAAAAAATAGAGTAATTCCATTTGTCCTAAAACTGTGACAAATTCATTTTAACACAAATGAATTCTCGTCCCCAATATTTTATAACAAAAAGACTTTGACGATGATGACATCACGTATTAGCACATTGTTGTTACAAACAACAAAGTAAACTATAAGTTATTATTGAATATTTTATAACATATTTTGGTGTTAGGGATGATAATTCATATGTGTTGAAATAATTATTCTTTGAGACATACTTGTATGTATTTCTAGTTTAATCGATTAATAATTGCAGTGTCGTTTGACAAATCTAGAACATTAAAAACTTTACAAGTTAAAAAAAATCTTAATCTCGTTAAAAATGTATGGTAAAATAACATTACGAAAGAAAATAAAGAGATTACATTAAAAAATATAGTGACAGGAAGGAAAAATGTGGATTGAAACAAATTAAGAGACAAGGCCACCCTAGATGCATTACTCGATTTCGATCATTAAATTTACTTTTACCATAGACTTCTAAACTGTATATATATATATATATATATATATATATATATATATATATATATATACATGTTGTAAGTAGACAACTACAAAAAACTAACTATGTTTAAAGAGCAATTATAAACATTTCAGGGATAAAACATAAAAAAAACAACTATTAAATATATATTATCACGAATGTAATTATCGCTATACACATATCATTGGCTAAAATGACTCGTATACGACGTCATAATCAATTAACATAATAGTTAAATTAATGAAAATATAACTGCCGACACTGCGAAACTATAAAATTAATGAAATACGAATCTTATGAACAGTTTGAACGATAGAATTTCGTAAACGTTTGAGAGAATGGTATGTCGATAAACTATAATCGGCCGAGTGATGAACACGACATACAAATAAAATAATATAAGAATGTACAGTTGTTTGACGATCGCGGATTGAAATTTTAACAGGCGGCGGTGACTTTAATCTTATTCCGCGAAATTCGAATATTTTGAACCGTTAACCTTACAATACACATTTTTTAATTTAAAAACTAAACTGTTTGTATTAATATAAAGTACTAGACTTAAAATGGGATAAATATTTTTTTCAGTTTCTTATTTTTATTGAAAATCAAACGATGCATATATTAATTATTCATTGTACATTAGTAACAATTTTCAAATAAGTATTCAGTTTTTATGAAATGCTTTCATATATATTTTTTTCTTTATTAAAACATAATGCTGTGTTACATTTTTCATAAACTACATATGCTCAGGCTTTGCAATTAAGAGTTTTACATCTCACTCGAGTGAAATTCTAAATTGAAAAATGGTTTTTATTACCTAATTGCGTATTTTGGGAAGGAAGTGGAGTCAGATTTATTTTTTTCATTTTAAATTATTTCACAACAAAATCTCTTCTAATGCTTGTTTGATAAAATATCAAAATAGATTGATAAATTTGTAAGTTTTATCAAAAAATATCAATGATTTATATATAAATCATTTAGGGTTAATTATATAATATACATAATACATATACAGGGTGGTAACTTGATACCTGCATCTTAAAAAAATACATAGATATTTCGTTTTAATGATCAAACTAGTTTCCAGTAAAGTATTGGGAGTCTATGAAATATTGTTTTTTATGTATTTTTTATGACAAATCGCTTGACACAGACTTTAAATCAATGCAGTCATCAATATTAGAGAAAATATCAAAATTATAGAATTGCAAACAATATTGAGAAACTTATCAGTAGGCTTTATTAAAAAAAACAAACGAAAGTTGTGATAGGAAATGTCATTTAATTATTATTAATAATTAAGACTGGACAATGTACTAATTTATTATCGAATTAAAGCTTTGCATATACTTTCAGTATGAATAATTGAAATTAAGGAATTTGTTACCAATAAATTTTATCAGTTTGTACTAATAAAAGTCATTCACTCCTATCCAATAGTGTTTGTTATCCCTTGCTTTTATATTTGCCATTTTTTTAAAATATGAGTGATCGTACTGACTTAAAACCTGTACCAATCGATTTATTATATAAGAAATATTATTTCACAGACCCCAATACTATATCAGCAACTAGTTTGACTATTAAAACGAAATTTCAATGGATTTTTCCATACTACGGATACAAAATTACTACCCTGTGTATATATATATATATATATATATATATATATATATAAATTTATTTTCAAAGTATAGTCCACATTAACAAAACATTGCAAAAACTGATTGAAATCTATATTAAAGTTTCACGAAATGCACGCGAATCGTCTGATGCTTGTTTGTTTCCCCCATTTCAATAACTTAAAACCAACTGCCGTTCGTTAATAATAGAACAAGAATAGACTGAAGTGCATCACGTTGATATTGTAAACCGTGTTTAAAAATACTTATATATATATATATATATATATATATATATATATATATATATACACACTACAATGTTGCAAATATATTATCTGTTTGGCAAGGCCGCCATTATGTTGTCTTTATTGTTACAGGTGCATTAGTTAGTTACGTCGTCGCATTAACACCAACATGTCGACGAATGTGTGTGTATGTGTGTGATAAATAAAATGAAAACTGAGAAACTAGGTTATGTATGTGTATATATCATTTTCGATACTCTTCAAGGTGTTATATGTTCGTCAGTTTATTCATATATGTATGTACTTTACAGTTCATCGTCAATGTTGTGAAAATTTACTTTCACTTCAAAGAAATGTTTGTATATACGTTTTCAAATCTAGACTCACTTTTTATTATTTTCTTTTCAAACATTTAACGTTACAGTTTTTTTAAAAAAAAATATATATACACGAATATTAACCTTGCGGTATTATTTTGGTACCCTATTAAGTGGAATTATTTTTCATTTAACATAGACTAATTATAAAACCTTGTGTAAAATAAATAAATATTATTATATTTTTGAATATATTCAAAAAACGTATTATTCGTAAGATTTAAAAGTATAGAATATTTCATTGTGTGGTATCTTTGGAAACATTCTTCAATCTAAAAATCATAATTTTTTGTCATCATTATCGCATAGTTTACGTTCCAGAGTTATAAATTGTCGGCGAGATTTGCGTAACTCAGAATCGACCCATGTAAAATATGGCCTAAAACTTCAAATCGTCACTGCTCGTGAATCTCGCATATCAGGAACGAACTGATACCTAATCCCTAATACATTGGTCCTATAGAATACCACGGTACGATTAGATTCGCTAATTTCAGAAAAAAAATTTTTGGCCAAAAAAAACACAAAGGGTATTACCTTCAAAATTTAGCAAAAAATGTCAAAAAAAAATTAAACGATTTTTTGTCATTTTCGTATAACTTACGTCCCGTAGGCATACGTTTAAGCGTTAGAAATTGGCGTTGAGGCCTGCGTCGCTCAAAATCGACGTTTGAAAAATTTGACCATAGGCATATGGAGAGATTAAGTTCCAAACCTTTTTACTTTAATTGATAATTTTGTTCATATCAAGTAATAAGTGTTTAACCCTTATCGGTCGTATGTCACCTCTGACGTGATATTACAACTTTGTTCTATCAGTCGTATGTCACGTGCGAGGTGACAAGACTGAACAAGTAACGACGTCCTCATTGCTGAATGTACACACTGTATGTTTTTACAGTTTAATTCTTACTCGTTAACAGACAATACGTTTTGTCATATTTCAGCAATTATTTTACTTATATTATAATATATTATTCCTCCAAAAATGAATAAAGAAAACTATAGCAATATGGAAAGTAACAGTGATAGTTGTAGTGATACAAGTGTTATATTTCAGTCAAGGAAAAAAATTGATCCCTATTCAATATTCAAGTGAAGAGGATAGCGAAGTGGAAAGAGAAATTATTCCTGATTGTGAAGATTGGATTGAAATCGACAATGATGACGAAGACATTTAAAGTGTTAATATAAATATTTTTATGCAAAAAAACTATCTTTTTATATCAAGTAACCTTAGTTACTCTTCACTTACAATAAGCACTCAAATATATCTCCGACCTAGCGAAAGTTAAGTACAAAATGCTAACATCCGATAAGGGTTAACATCGGACTCTGACACAAAACCCTTACAAATAATGCAGTCATCGGTTTGAGTTTGTAATTTCATCCGAAAGATTGTTTATAAATTAATAAACGAAAGAGGATCAATGACACCATTTTGATATTTTTCACTTATTTCTTATTAAAACCTTTGTCATCCAATTTGCTAAATTGTCCTAAATATTGTTGAATATTTTTACATCTGAATTGAATCGTCTGTTTTTTTAAAAAAATTATTATAATTAATCCTGTCATCGTGTTCAATGTCCTAGACAGACATATTAATAAATATATTTTCATCCGAATTAATTGAATTATCTATTTAATATATATTATATATATAATTAAATATCGTCTGTTCATTGTTATAAGACAATAATAAACAATAATATTCAACGTTTATTATCCTCTCCATTTCCCATATTTCAATTTTCACACACGTCCGATTCACAAACAAACTATTGTATGAAAAGAACAAACCTTGACCAGATTTCGTCGAATCGGAAAAAGCACGCACGCATCTGTTGGCCAACGGATGTTAATTTCACGAGAGATGATAAAAACAACAACAATAACGAATATTATAGAATCAGTAAACTCTTACAACACAGATAAATAACATTTATCATACACGATTTCGGATGAAATATGCGTACGCGGCGTTCGCGAGTGAAAATTTGTTGTGCCCGTTTATTATAATCGATATAATACCTCGCGGCTTATACACGAAATGTAATCCTTTCGAGGAGGAATTTCAGTCGACGCGAAATATTAAATTGTCTACGGGAATGTTTTTCAGGCAACGACGCGAAGGTGTACGCGAATATATATATATATATATATATATATATATATATATATGTATGTATTTATGTATGTATGTATGTGTATGTGCATATGGCTCGACAAGTATGTGTTGTGTGTTCGACGCGACTAATTCGATTTATCCTTGAAGGAATTTCACAAAGATACGCAATAAAGAGCTGTTCGCGGTTGTTGTATTGCAACGTAACATCGCAACGTTGTTTCACAACCTGTATATATGAATACTTGTCAACTCGTACGTTACATTTTTTATACACCGTTAATAAAACACCATTTACAAACGCGAATAATTAGATATAAGCTTGAATAAGTATAAAAAGGGTATGTGTACTTATATACACATGCCAGAAGTGAAACTTCTTTTCAGTAAAGTAATAAAAAAGTACACGGGCAAGCGTATGCCTAAAACTCGTAGATGAACAAATTCTTCAAGCAAGTAACAAAATGAAGAAATGTAGTAAAGAGAGAAGCGGTAAATACACGGGATAAAAATTTAAGTAAAAAATGATCAATGTTTTAAATAAATTAAATTTTGACAGTTATTTCATATTAACACATCGTATGCGGACAACGCGTCTCGATGATATCTTTCGCGCTCTAGTAATAGTATATGAAGACGTCGTCGAGACGTTGTCCGCATACAATGTGTTAAATAAGATTGATATTTATTTTCAAATTAAAACTTATATAAAACTATGAATTATGAAAATTTATTCGTTTTCGTTTCGAATTTCTTCGATTTCCATTGCTTCCTCCGGTGGTGACTGAGTAGGTATAAACGATACAATTGGTTTTTGATAAGTAAAATTTTTGCGCAATAGACTTTACCATCTTAAAGCCTGTAAAAAACATTTTTTTTAATTACTATTATATTACTATTGTATAATATATAATTAGATCAATGTTTTAAAAATAAAACAATTAAAGGAAATACTCACAAATAATATATAACTGCAATAAATAGCATCTATTTAGATATTATTTATAGATAATTAATAATTTTATAACACCACAAAAAATTCAATAAATTTTCAAAATGACACCTGAGAACAAAGAATTCATAATAATTATAATTTAACATTTTTTGATAAAAGTGTAGAATAATTTGATCATAATTATAAATAAAATTATTGTGAGAAATTATTACAAATAAAATAACAGATAACCTCAAACTGTTATAGGTTTCGATAATTTTTAAATACCACGTGTTTTTAATACTATTTCTTTTATTTGATAAATAGATTAAATGTATATACATAATGTTATAAAATACTATATCTATATATTAGTATACATGCCCATAACCTCAATTTCAAGTTGATTTGATAAATTTTTAAATACCACGTGGATGTAATGTAGTCTTATTTAGCTTATTATTATAATATGAGATTATATAAATTAATATACTTACCAAAAATATCAATGTTAAAACACTGAATAACACTCTTATTTAAACACAATTCACAGATTAATTGTAAACAATGATTACTAACAATGTACTGCCTATTCAATCATATTAAACCGATGCGCATGCGTGATGGGCCTCACTACCTCTCTCTTTATCGTCTAAGCATTCTATGCAAATTCAAATAAAATTTATTGATGTAAAGTATATATATACATAAATTTTACAGTAAATGAGATAATGAGTCGATGTGGTGTGTTATCTGTTAAGATATTTTACCATTATGCAGTGAAAGCAGGTGTTTGTGTTTTGATGTTTGGGGTGTTTAGGAATATAAGACCACGGGAAAATTTTCAAAAAACCTACTGAGCATACATTTTAGAGTTCCGTACCATAGATCGCTATATACGTGGCTTCCGCTTCATGTAAAAATTTTACCCCAGCGTCGCTCAAGAAGTTTCATTTCAAAAATATTGTGTTGTCATACAATAAGTCACTAAAGTCATGGGATACATCTGTAATTTGAAAAAGAAAAAAGGTTTAATTTCTAGGTTATATTCAAATTTGTTTAATATAAACAAAATTAAAAGACAACAGTGCATATATCAATTGTCTCTGTCATTTCAATTTCGATCGAACATTCGTACACAAATTGCTGGTTGTGTCTGTTCGCGAGATTTTAAAAAAGAAAAATGCGCACTGTCGAACTGTTGTATGTTTCTGGTGTAACCGTACACTGTGCAATTTAATTTCAGTTCGTATGTCTTTCGACAGGGATTGAAAAAAGTTCATTATTATGCACATCGCGCGTACAACTAACCATATTTATTTGAAAAGAAGGACTCGGGCGCGCACTACGCCGATAAACATTGTACCGGAACTGCGCGCTACTATTTTTTCGTCACGTAACAACACCGGAAAAAAATATATCGAAACGAAGACAAATCACGAACTTTTCGTGATAAACAGCGGCTATTGAACAAGTTTATCTCGGACAAGTGTTGTGTAAAAAGCACTCGCTTGTCTATGTGTACGGATGGATATATGGACAAATGGACGGGATGTCCTCATACGAACAAGCATGGAGAAAATAATGGAACTCTGATAAATTTTTTTTCGTTACGACTTCGCTGTCAGTGTAGTCAGTTCGCTAGATGACAAATTGCGTAGATAAAAGAAGACATATACAGAGGACAGTTTAGAAAACGATACATCACCGACGGAAAAGAAATCTTCATCTCTCGTGAAGTGTTGTTCTGTTGTGTGCGTGCGCGCGCGGAATGTTGTCATCGGCGTTTCTTCGAAAACAATTGTCTGCGCCGTGAGACACGCCTCTGCGGCCATTTATTCGAATGTCATTCACATTTTCGTTCACTTTCGTAGGCAAACTGCCCACATTTGTATCCACTTTCATAAATAATGATCGCGTGCGGTTTATATAGAATATATCTTAATATTATATATATATATATATATATATATATATATATATATATATATATATATTTGTTTACAATCATCTCATTGATAAATTTCCGATCTATCCGACGAAATAAACGAAAACGTTATTTTGCAATTCTAATTGTTGTTCGAATCAAATGCGGCGCGTGCATGCTATTTAAACGTCACGTAGAACCATCTATTATCCATTTATGTAATCACAATAGGCGCGATACAAAAATTGATGTTTAATTCCAAATATGAAAATTGTTATTCATATGCATTCATTGCACGCACTCTGTTTATTTATCTTCGGATTTGTATGCTTACGTACGAACATATCTAAACACGTATGAACGCTTGTATATATGGACGAACACACACACACAGTACACAGAGTAATACACACCTTAATTTTGAATATCATCAGAGTGCAATATGTTTCGTGGAAACCAATTTTTACTGGATGCAATTTAAATAGTGAGACAAATGGGTCATTCGCCTAATCCAGTGATGGCGAACCTATGACACGCGTGTCAGAGGTGACACGCATCGACAGAGACAAAAAATTGCATAATTCAAATTGGCCTTGAAGTTCACCAAGTATGAACCTGCAATCGAAGAATTAGCAGACAAACTTCAGCACCAAAAAAGTCACTAATTTCTAATTTTCGTACCATTTGATTATCATTGTTTTTATTATATTATTTTTTCCTAAATGTACATTGTTTATCTGTTTTTGTTCATTTTATACATATTTTTTGGTTGATTTTTCTTTGTTAAATGGCATTTAACCCTTTGAGTGCCAACCAATTTCTTAGGAACTATGCTAAAATTGCCAAGGTATTTTTGCTGATTTTGCAGTAGTTTAGGAAAAAAATTATGAATCGTAATTAAATAAAGTTACATACTCAAAAACTCAAGAAAACCTTTATTATATTTGTTTTAATCTTTAGATATATTCTTTGCTGATTCTATTATAAAATATTATTAGAAAAAAATATTGAACAAAATATGAGGAGCGCGATAGCGCTCCCGGCACTTTTGGCGAAAGACGGGAGGAGCGCGATCGCGCTCCCCGGCACTCTAAGGGTCAAATATATAAAATAAATATCAAAAATATAAATCTTTGTTTTATTATGGTTGCAAATATCAAAAAAAATTATGAATATTTCTATATATGACACGGCACCAGAGTTCAGTTAGAGTTTTTCAAAATGTTGACACTGGCCTAATCACAACAACATATTATTTATTGAATGAAGTTTTAATTAATCCGAATTTTTGATTTCATGGTTGGAAAACCTTTCTATGTTTATTATATTGTTCTTCGAAACTAGTTTATTTCACTGCTGTACTAAATTTCCGTCGCTTAAACTGATTCTCCTCCTATAATCGTAATCGTTCATCCGTGAATATTCCTATAAACACATAAAACGAAATCATTCCATCGAGGAACTAACTCCAAACATAAACAAACTGCTGCCCATAAATCTCGACGACACCGCCCACCTACCGAAAATATCTTCATAATAATTGTGTGACAAATCGTCCGTCCGTTTTCTTTTTTCAATTCGTTCCGTTCGTTCGGCAGCGAGCGCCCCGTGTCGCTTCTACCCCATTTTCTACTTGTTCAAAGGTAATTTTTTATCATTTTCAATTTACTGAACTAATTTCGCACGATGTGTCACAGCTGTCACGCCTAACTACGTCTTTTAGATAATTTTACAAAGTATAGTACATTGTACCAAATTGAATTTTCTGATTGCGCGTCGCTAACCGTAATAAATACTCCATAATAAAGGAAGAAAAACTAAATCCTCTCTTTTTTTCTGATAATGTAATGATTTGTTTCTGTCTCTCGACGATTATATACTTGATTATATATTCGTTTCGAATTGTACGACAAGAGTTAAAATGCAAATAAGATGTATATAAACATAAACATAACCTATATTTTATAATTGTTTATACTTACGGATCAAAAACGTTGATACTTAAATAGTGAAACAAAAACTTTTGACAACACAACAAAATATGGAAAGAATAATTTTGATTTTTTAAATGTGATCGAAAAACCTGTAAATGGATAAGAAAAGAAGAGTAATTGATATAAAATAATAAGTAAAATCACTGAAATGCACATGGACAGGGCATATGGCAAGAAAAAATGACAATAGGTGAACAAGGATCATTTTAGAATAGAAACGAAAAATAAAAGGAGACCAAAAAAAATTTATCATGAAAGATTGAAAATTGAAATTATAAAGTGTGGTGAGAGTTGGGAAAGATTGGTGGTTTTTTTATATGATAAAAATATCCTTAATAAACAATTTAAGTCAAATATAAAAGGATTTTTTTTTATTTAAAAATTTATATACAAAAATTTATTGAACATAATACTGTATGAGTTTCACTTTAACTCACTATATATATATATATATTATATATATATATATATATATATATATATATATATATATATATATATATATATATATACATACCATACACAATACACTAGTTACGATTCTGTATCACAAATTGAAACATTTTCGTGGCCCACAACGGAACCGCCTCACGGATATTTGGTCAGTAAAGCTCGAGGATACCCGCAGAGATAGCCACTTACTAACCAGGATAAATAAATAAAAGAGATACTAGATTATACTTAGATAAGTAAATTAAATAAATCATCGTTTGTGTACATTTCAAAATGTTCAACGCTTCTTAAATTGTTGAATCATTTTTGTCAGTATTTGGCAACATTTTTTAATAAACAACACGATTTTATTTGTGTTAAGAACATTGCACTCGCAATTAAATACAAGAACAATTCGAAATTGTATCGTCAGGTTAAAAATATCTATACAAACCCAAATACAATACAACCTTGTATTATATATTTATATATATATATATATATATATATATATATATATATATATATATATAAATATATATATATATATATTACACATATAAATAACTAATGCAAATTTGCATATAAATACAAGTCCACACATCTAACTTATTCATATAGAATGTATTTTCGTACCAACGTGTGTACGTCAAATGTACGTAGTTACATTTTTTCCATAAATAAATGTAGATTAATATGAACAAAGTAAAGGATACACATGTTTGTTTATTATAAAAGAGAACGTGTTTTTCTGACACAATCGCACTTATCTATGCGGATTTCTGTTGGAATGTATGAACGTAAAATTGTATTAAAAAAGTAGTTTGATTGTTATAAAAAAAGTACTATAAAATAATACTACAATCTTTGTGAATAAACATTACATTGCATTGATATATGTATGTGTATATTTAACATAAGTAATCACTAATCCTAATGTTACAGGATTTTATACAATGTTCAATAATCACTTATTGTTTTGATGTTCTTTAAAGCTTTGCATTATAAAAATAAATATATCTGTGTGTTCAGGCCGCAACTTAAGGTTCGCGCCGCTCGGTCGAGATTTCGGTTATCAGTATTGTTTGGTAATAATTCAGTTCGTTCTTGGTCTAGTTAAGTAGTTTTTTGTTTAAATATAAATAAACAGATCGAGATAACGAAAGATGACGATACACAAACTATCGATGCTTGCATATGTTTATTATTCGGTCTGTCTCGACACAGCGATTTTACCACCCTTCGTAAAAATCGCTTCGTGTTGCCTTTTCAGTTCTCTCTAATACTTATCTTATCCGTTCAAACTAGTGGTTAATAAATAGTTTAATTATTTTATTATCAAAAGTCTTTAATTTTTCACAACCTCTACTTTCCATAAATACGTCGATTAATGTTTAATTTTCACCGGCTATCAACGCGCGTACATTTTTTGGTCCTTCGAGCCGGATTGCTCGGCTGTGATAGTGGAAAGTGTAGTGAAATCCAGTGCAAAAAGAAAAAGTTGACTTTGTGACTCGCTCTGATCAGACTTGTGATCGCGCCTTAACGGACAACACGTTGCTTTTGATTTGCAAAACCTTCCTGCAAATCGCCTCGTGTTACATTTATAAAATGACTTTCCCGATTTTAGTGCATAAAACGTCCAACTAATACAAAATCGAGGAAAATCAATAGCGATCCTGTGCTATTGTCTTCTTTTTCTGATTTATTAGTTTCTTTTTCTTTAGTTGATTTATTAATATGTGGATGTATGTTTGGAATTTATGGAAAATATATATAGAGATATATTTGCTAACAGTAATAAATGCATTTAGTTTGGTTATAAATGATTACATCCTATATATATATATAATGATATACAAAATCCCAGTTCACATATAAAACTTGATAAATCCGTGAAAGAAATATTGATTGTTACAGTTGATATTTTTTTACACGACAATGATTGCAGCAACAGTTAGATACCATTAAATTTAGATGATTGTCGACTCTTTCTGAATGTTATTATTGAATTGTACACATGCAAATCGTCGTTTCGTAACCGCCACAGATACATTGTATTAATCGTGTTTGGATTGCCTTTGAGGAAAACCAATAGCGATCTTGTCTACTTTTTCCCGGTCATGACTTATTAAACATTGTATTAATCGTGTTTATTGCCTTTATAGCGATCCTGTGCTATTGTCTACTTTTTCCCGGTCCAGTTGACTTATTAATACAATAAATGTCTTTGAGGAAAACCAATAGCGATTATTGTCTACTTTTTCCCGGTCCATGACTTATTAATACAGTGTGTTGCATTGCCTTACCAATAGCGAGCCTGTGCTATTGTCTACTTTTTTGTTGACTTATTAATATGAGGAAGCCTGTGCTATTGTCTACTTTTTCCCGGTCCAGTGGACTTATTAATACATTGTATTAATCGTGTTTGGATTGCCTTCGAGGAAAAACAATAGCGATCCTGTGCTATTGTCTACTTTTTCCCGATTCAGTGACTTCTTAATACATTGTATTAAGCATAGTTGCAGTGCCTTCGAGGAAAACCATTAGAGATACTGCTTCAACCCTCGGCCTGCATTGGAATATTACTCACAGCTTCTTCTCTTACAAAGTCGTAGCTGATAGTCATACTTTTATTAAGCTATTTGACCCGCTGGGGTGGCTGGCTCCTATCACGATCATAGGAAAACTCTTGATTCAGGCTTCACGGATCAAGGGCTCTGATTGGGATCATATTGACATTCTTCAGTCTTGGCGAGAATATTATCTCGAGGACTTTCAAATACCTCGCTGGTTTGGGACGAAACATGGTATCTGCATGGATTCTTTTAAATCTACCTTGTTGCAGAAATCGATTCGACAGTTTTATTAATCTCAAAATCTAATGTAGCGCCAATTAAATCTCTCTATTCCTTCGAAGCACTTCTTCTTGCTCGTCTACTTCATACCAGCTCCCAATGTTACCGACACAACCTGCCGGAATACTGTTGGTCGGAAGTTGTCTTAGCTTGGCTACATCATCTAAATGGAAAACAAATATGGCCAATCGAGTGATAATTACTACTTTTTCAGCAAATTAAAAACATCTAAATTATATCAAAATCATGGCATTTTATTTTATAAAATTAATGTCTTGCTTTTGTTGAAAATAATAAGACTTGGCTCTTGAGAAAATCGAAGGAGGAATGAACCGAACCGAATTGTATTGAATGCGGATGAAATACGCTTTTTATCATCCGAACGGTTCAGCAAGAGCACTTCTATTGCCTCCAAACCAATCGACCGATGCCTCCAAATAAACGTCTACGTCATTTTGTCCCTTTTCTCGACGCCAACGGTAATTGAGGTCGTTTACAAGCTGAATGAGCCATCTCTTATTTGGATTATTACGCACGCAGCAAAATAAGAGACCTTAGAAACTGCCTCAAATGCATGTTTTCGTGCGCAATTACCATTGTTCGAGTGACTCCAACAAGACCATTTATTATCGGACCGTTTCTGCTTCGAACCACAAAAGGACGAGGCCATAAAGCTTATTAACATTGAAAATTTAACTTCTCAAATCTTTGTAAGGAAATCTATTTTAGCACAACTTTACAAGGTGCCAGCGCAGAACTGCGGCGACTCTGGTTGCCGAAGCTTTACCTTTTCTCAAGACGTGGCAGGTCTATTGCTCAAGATGGTGTGAATTGAAATTCATACCTAATTCTCAAACCATACTGTGTAAGCAAAAGTCGTTCAATTACCCAATAATCCGTATTATGAAGAAGACAGTTATTTTTTACTATACTTTATGTGTAATTTATTATAGTAAGTGGTCTATAGAGAAAGAGCTGTTATTTTGGAATTGTCAGATTCGTTGCCTGTTTGGATAATTCAGTTCGTTCTTGGTCTAGTTAAGTAGTTTTTTGTTTAAATATAAATCAGATCGAGATAACATGACGATACACAAACTATCGATGCTTGCATATGTTTATTATTCGGTCTTCTAATTTTGATTCAATGCCTTTTTCTTTCAATTCAAACTATTCCGATGATTTTATTGTGTCTTTAATTTTTCACAACCTCTACTTTCCACTACCCGTTTGATCTAATTTCTTCCTTACCATGAATCCGGCTTCGTACACTGTGAAACACTTTTTGGCAGTATTGTCACAAATGTCGAAATACCAACGAATAAAGTAAACAATAATTATCGAACGTTTTACAAAATACTTGTGTTAGAATGGAATATGTTCATTTCTTTTATTGTTCCATAATATGGAATCGCATATAGGCCGTTGTAATAATAATCGAATACAAAGAAATGTAAAACCTACAAAATGTTTCTGTTAAATATTAATTACCATTAAATCGAAATAAACAGTTGTCAACTTCGAACATTAAAGGAAATACTAGTATTTGCATAATGTTCGATTTTAAGCAAACCGTACATTCGTTTTGAATATTAATTAATATTAATCAGTGTTACAAACTTAAATTCGCTTTTGATGTGATGTTAACCTCAACACTTGCAGCAAACTTCACCGACGTCACTTTGAAATAGTGTGGCAAGTTTTGTGCGGTGTATGTGAATTATGGTGTTTATAATTATTCGTGCTTAATTATTGTTCGTTTTTTTATATGTCGTTAATAATTAGCACAAGTGGCTATCACTTTACGTGTGTAAAAGTTGAATATTGATTCAAATATATTACTTATATGATTTTTGAACACATGGTTTATTTTTGGAAATCTATTTTTTATTTTACAATTTAAATCAATTTTTCAAAATATTGTAAATTAAATATGTAAGTAAGTAATATTAGATTTAAATAACAAATATATCAGTTTGTTTTAACCATAAATTATATCAAAATCATTTTTATTTTATAAAATTAATTGTTGATAAAAAGACACTTGAAAATTGATTGTTGAAAAATATTTTTATTATTTAAATGTATTATTTTCTTTGATTTATTATAAATTTATACATGTAATTATTAGATTTGTTTGTGTGTAGTCTGTTTTCGTAGAGCAATATACATATATTTCATTGTAGGTTATTCTAATAATTCAAATTGACTTTTTATTAAAATCCTTTGAATTTGTTCCTGTAGTTCTCAATGATTGTGTTAATACAGTACTATTATTACAGTTATTTTTTACTATAAATTATGTGTAATTTATTATAGTAAGTGGTCTAAATGTTATTTTGGAATTATCAGAATTTTTCTGATAATGCCAAAATGAAAATCCTTCTAAACTTCACTTCAACTGATTCAATGCCTTTCTCTTTCAATTCATTCCGATGATTTTTTTTGTGTCATTGACACTTTAACCATGAATCTCTTCATAGACCTTTTTAAATATATTTAATTTCCAATCAATGATTTTTTGTCCATCTGTGATTTCTTCCTGGTATATTACCAGCTAATTTCTGTTTTAAACTTTTCATTTTTGCAGTAAAGTCCATTTTGTGTATATATATCTATATATATATAAATGTGTGTGTGTGTGTGAGAGAGAGAGAGAAGGAAACCTGAACAGCAATTATAGCACGATTTTTAAAATATACTAATTTTTAGTGAAATTTAGTCGATTTGTTTCATATTATTTGCAATTATCCATCCTTATTTATACAGTCGTGTTCTTTTAAACAATCGTGTAAAAAAGAATAATTGTGGTTTTGATAACCGAACTAAAATTAATTACACTGTATTCAATTAATACAGTATTGTTTCAGTAAAATACAATTTAAAAATAAAAATATAAACTTCATATTATTATTATTTTCAGCCCGAGAACTCAATTAATTGATTTGAAGATATTTAAAAAATACTTTACGACCACAAAATAATATTTTCTCGAAGGTACGATCTTAATTATATTTCAACAAATAAACCTCGAATTGATATTATTGACCGGTGCGGTATTTTGAGCTAAAGGTTAAACTAACATTCGTACCAATGGTAATTTAATTTCGGACACAGCCTCGAAGCTCATTAATTTCGAGTTATAGTTATTAGACTATATCAAACACAATGCTTACAACAATAAGTCACGCAATATGGATGAATTGAAAAACTATATCTCTTCACTTACTCACTGCCAAAATTCCACCCACCATGTTGCCGGCAGCTGTCCAAATCGTTCAGTCATACGCAAATTATGTTGCCCAAAAACTATGGTATTCGATTACAACACATTCTCTAGTAAATGCGTATGCTACCTTTTCAAACACACGAATATGTTACTACTTATTGATATATTTTCAACTCATCGTCATATCGGAAATTGTTCTTATGTTCAAGGACTGTAGTCAAGAATAGAAGACTAGATAAGAAAAATGTTTTAAGTCTCATATTGTACACATTTATACGTTGAAACAGTGTGTTATAAAACACTGAAAATATTAACATTGTACAGAATAATAATTTGTATTTATACAAACTAATCTCTCCAGTACTACAGAAATAAGTATTATTATCAAATGTTATATTCTATAATCAATTATTGTTGATTTTTTGATTACTGTATACAGGATATTCTAAAATCTAAATGTTTAGTATAGGGCCATCCAAATATCACACCTAGATTTGTTTTATTAAATCTACACATATTTCTTTTCAATAAAACACAAATCTAGGCGTCACATTTGGATGACCTAGATTATAATGTTATACTCTGAAGTTGATGGCATGACTATTGAAACGTCCTTCAATAAAAAAAAATAAGTAAATAATAATTCGTAACTATTGGACATATTTACAAAATCATATAAATTAATAATTTCAAGGTGTATGTAAATATTATTATGATTTAGAATCTTAAGAGTATTAAGATTTCTTCAGTAAACTTTGACTGTCTAAAAATAAATTAATTTTTGTTAAGACAATCGTTTTTCAGTAATCTTAGGTTCCTAATTCAGAATCATATCTTCTGTAATTTATTTTTTTATATAAAAAATGGCAAAAATGTTTTTCGATTCATATGACATTGAAAACCAATTTTATAATCTATTTAAATCAAATCATTTTTTGATTTTTAGATATGTTTTTATTATTAAACACTATATATTAATGTACATATATAATTCAGATACAAAAAAATTCGTATGAATAAAATGGAAATAAAGGCACTGGACTGCTTAAAGCATAAAATGTTTAAAGAGACAGAAGAGCTTCATCCCACAGTAAATATGAAGTCCAATATTTCTTTATATTTAAAGAGAACAAAAAATTGCCTAGTGCATCCTCTGTTCTCACATATAGCAGTGAATACATCTTAAATACCAGAATAATTTAACAACATTGACAATAAAAAAATCCATGTTTGAAATAACATCCATATTTATAGATAGAAAGAAAATTGAGTAGATCAGAAAAAACAGACTTATGGAAATTATAGAAAATCTTCAAAGATTAAAACTGAAATGGGCTGGTTTTACATATCAAAAGGAGTTTATCAGTGAACAAGAGAAATTGATTGAGAATCTGGATATATAAAAAAGATCATGAAAGTATAACACATAGAATAGAGATATAATAAAATTTGTCTTAATAGACTGGAAGAAAAAAGGTATTGAATTAGTGAAAGAGAGATATTTTTATCTAGCAATAAATAGTAAGAGAGATTGATGATGATTACAATTATATTAATAGTTGATTTTATATATGTTATGTATGACATATATATATATATATATATATAAATATAAATATGTATATAGCATCAACTATTTATAAAATATTGAAATATAAACATTCATTCATATAAACAAATCCATATTATTTTAATATACTCTCAGCATGTTTGAACAATGATCAACTGTATAAGGCAATTCATATATCAGAATTGATGATGAAACAGTGCACAGTTTATTTACAAGAACGATAAAAAAAATGTTATCGTTGCAGTTTGAACATACAGCTAGACGATACCTCCTCGTATTGTAAAAACGACGACGTCTTATTAAGTCATACGCAACAATTGCCATCGTTGTATCTTGCGACACTGGCAACGTTTGTTAGTTAGTTAACACAATACCGAAAGGTAAACACTTCCACAGCACGAAATGAATAGAAGAAAAAAAAACAGTTCGTGAATGCTAGTTAGCGAGAAACACTCGGATGGATAGGTGATATATTTGTATTCGTCACATAACTCTGCCGACTGACTGACGAATGACTGTTCGTTGTTCGTGTGCACCTCGGTCGCTGACTAAAAAACCGCGATCGTGAGATTCGTCGTACGTTTGTCGTCCGAGGCACATGTCTGCGCTCCTGGTAGTGAGTAAGTAAGTGGCCGCCTGTCCATCCGTGTGTGTGTGTTTGTTGTCGGTACGCTCACCGGCTGAGTGAAACAAATCAGTCGGTGAGAATCGAGCGGTGCGATCAGACGCTGCCGCAGTCTGTGTCGGGAACGCGGCCATCACGCGGACAGACATACCGGCCCCCGATCGAGAAAATCGCCACCCCGTTCGCGTCTTCCGTCCGACCGACCGCCCGTACGCGCGCGTTTCGTATTTATTGTGCAACATACATCCACATCGAACTACCCTTCATAATACTTCTTACACATCCCCGAAGTGTACATTGTTAATTATTGATTGTTGTGTGGTGGTGGTGCGTTTTCCTTCACGTGTGTGCGTCTGTAGATGTGTGTTTGTTGTGAGTTATCTCAGTGTCAATGTGTATGTATATAGAAGATATATACATGTGCGTGAGGTAAGTGGGTGGAATCGATGCGTCGACGAAACAACATTGACATTGCGCGAGCTGCGTGATCCATGAAGAGCCGCAACGGCGCGACCCCCGCGTCAGCGCGGGGTTCTTATCCGGCAATTAGTGCAGCTTATTGGCAACCGGCGCCCACGCCTAGTCCTTACCTCGTGCCAGGTGAATTCTTCATACGTATATTATTGATATGAAATCAATACCGTTCAATTTCAAAACTAAATACATTCAACCATCAAAAAAAAAATTGCTTCTTTCATTTTGTTTCACTTGTTTTTAATTTGGTTGTATTACCATTTACTTCTTCATATCATACATGATTTTTTCTAATATTGGAGTCATCCAAATGTGGTGCATAGATTTGTGTTTTATTAAAAATATGTATAAGGTGGTGTAAGTTTGTTTCTTTTTAATAAAACGTAAATCTAAGCGTTGCATTTGGATGACCCGTTATTATATTATTTAATTTGTATCGATCGATTAGTTGGGAATAAAGAAAATAATTTTAATTCCAAAAATGAATCACTACCACAGAAATGAAATCGCCCCAAAAATTTATGATTTGAGGGCAATAGTTCGTTTCTGTAAATGTAAATTCGCCACAGTTCCAAAATAAATGATGAATCATCACTATGTGCAATAGAATGATTTAAGTAGTATTCCTAATAGTATCTTCGTCAATTTTTGTATATTTCGGTAGTAAATGCCAGCCATCACCTCTTCAAGATACTCAAGTGACATTTTAATAACAATTTATCTTAAAATAGATCGTTCACTCCTAACGCCGTGAGATTTTATTAAACTGTTTTAAATTAATAAAGTATCACTTTAAAATTAATCAAGTATTTATTGAGGTTTTTTTAAATCTTGATAGAATTTTAAATTGTATCCGAATCGAAAGTTCTAACAAAAAAAATCAATATAAATTACTCATATGAAAATAATTGAAGAAGAGATTATATATCAAAAAAAAATCTTGTCAAAAATTGTACAAACAATCTATTTTTCAAATTTGTTACTCTCTATTTCGCCGTACAATTTACATTTTTACAATTATTTAATACAAATAGCGCTCTGGTAATATTTAAAATATTAAATATTTTTTTTAAAACACGTGTTGTATACATATATACACATATGCATATACATACACTTACATATGGGTATGTATACCCACGCACAAAAGTTTTTTTAATCACATTGTAACATATTTCGTACATAATCTCTAAATGTACACCCTGACCGATGTTAATGTTTTTCACGGTCTTCTAAACAATCTTACAATTATCAATTACCAATAAACATACGTGTGTGTATGCGTGTGTGTAGTATATATATATATATATTAAAATTCCAGAATGTATGTACATCCCCCATACATATTTATTTGTCCCAAAACATTTAATGACAACATAATTATTGAACTAAAACTGTTGAATTTTTGATATTTTTCGACGTGTCCTGTATGCAACTTATCCATACGTTTTGAATATAAACTTGTAATATATTATATATATATATATATATATATATATATATATATATATATATATATGTATGTATATATATATAAATCCACCCATAAACATATCCAGCTAACTAGTAATACATCAACCTATTGTTGACAAAAACCCCTTGATATTACCATTCATTGATAGTTGGTCACCACGCTGTAACCAGATTGGTGAGGAATATACGAGTACATATAATCA